>JADLZN010011923.1:1125000-1168580 GCA_018155175.1 Sinocyclocheilus anophthalmus | reverse complement strand
GCATCTCAGCTCTTCCTTTGCTGAAGCTGGTTCTTCTGTTCTAGGTGCACAAAGGGGTTCGTGGAGTGGTCAAGGATAAGAGCGGTAAGCCCATCGTGGGCGCTATAATAGTATTGAATGGTGGTGTTCGAGTCTTCACTAGTGAGGGAGGATATTTCCATGCCCTTCTGGCCCCTGGTTTACACAGCATTGAAGTGGTGGCTGACGGCTACCAGCAACAGTCCCGAGAAGGTGAGTTTTGTTTGGTTTGTCTTTGTTTTTGTTTTGTTGTTTGTTTTGTTTTGGTTTTTGTTTTGTTATTTGTTTTTTCAGAACATTTTGTTTATTTAAGCGGTATAATAATGAAGATGATAAAAAACTATACAATTCTTTTATAAATATAATGGAGAGTATTACGTTTAATTAATAATATATAATCATGAATATAGTTTATTTGAAAGGTAATTTAATTGTCTTTACATTTTATTTTATCTATGAGATCTATGCATTTTTTTTTTCACGGTTCCTGTTACTCTTTTCAGGTGTCTGTGTCGCCTTTTGAAGCAGCAAGTTCCATTATTATTGAGTTTGACATGGAGAATGATATATTTGGCCTTCCAAGAGAGTTAGTAGTGGCAAGCGCAGGTAGGCAGATCAAATCACTGAAGTACTAAAGAGCTAAAGTACTCTATATTGATTGTGTTTGCAGTACTAACCAACCATTTTTGAATGCTACATTAATATGATGCCAAATTTTCAATGGCTGGTCATTTTCATTATTCAATCCCTAGCTGCCGCAATGACGGCCCTGGTCGTGACAGCCTGCATCATCTGGTGCGTCTGCTCAGCCAAGTCAAACCGACAAAAAGACGGATTCCATCGGCTACGACAGCACCGGGACGACTATGACGATGAGATCCGCCTCATGTCTATGGGCTCCAAAAAGTCTCTCCTGAGCCACGAATTTCAAGATGAGAGCGAAAGTGATGAGGATACGCTATACACCAACAAACTTTGAGGCCTTACTTGCTCCCTCTCCTCCCCCTGAGTCTGTCCAAACTGCCTGCAGTGCCAGTAGAGGGCGCTCAATGGCCAGCAGCATTATTGTCCAATCTATCGAAACCCGAGAACAACTGCGGGATGCACTTTAATTTCCCATGTTGAAATCAGGTGAGCGTTTTGCACCGTAGTGTATGCAATTAACCACTGCTCTCAACCAGCCTGCTTAGTTATCTTGGTCTTTATAATGCCAATCCTCTACCCTTTAAAAAGGAAATTGAACCGCTAGAATCTTTCTCAATGTCAGCAGCATTACTCATCTTCGACACTCGCACAAAAACCGATGAAGCATGCCTCAAATGAATAATATAAACAGTGGTGAAATGAAAAAACTCAGGACATGACGGCAAAACATGTTAAATTCACACAAATATCATTATGTACCTTTAACCCAGTATCTGTGCTGCTGACCGGCTTCGATTGAACAACCATAAGCAAAAATGATTTACGTAAAACATACATTTTGTTGTTGTCGTTTCTTTGTTTATGAAGAGAGAAAAATGAGGCCAAGGCAGATGAGAAAAAGTAAAGCAAAAGTAACATAACGCATTACTTTAAATAAAAAGTAACAAAGTAACGTAATTACTTACTTTTTTAATGGAGTAACGCAATACTGTAACGCATTACTTCTTTTTTGCTTTTTAAAAAGTAATTTCACCAGCACGATTGGTATCTGACCACATTGTGACCCTCAGTAATCTGGGGTTATTTGTGTATTGAAATAGATTAGTCAAAACTATAATGTCAGAAGGTCTATATTTACTAGTTTACTTAGTTAACCTTTAATCGTTCTTTCAAAAATTAAATCGGGTTTCAAGGTGGTCAAATGTTGTATTTAAAAGTGCAGTTATGTATATTTTAAAATTATTATATTATGCATTCATATTATTTTACGAGCAAAATCCAAATCAACATATAACATAGATGTTTGCTGAGATTTGACGTAGTGACACAATTCTGCGACGTGATTACGTAATGACGTCATATTTCTGAGCCAGTTTAGTGACCAGCACTATGCGTCAGGTAGCAACAAATCGACCTTCCTTCAGCAACTTCCCGTGAAGACTCTCGCTTCTGGGACGAGGCCTGGGAGAAGCTCGTAGACGGCGGGGAGTTCCGGTGGAGACCGCAAGGCCCGAGAAAGTACACGAGACTGGACAGGCAGAGCAGAGAACAAAAGTTTGTTGTTGTGCAGTCATGGAGGAAGATTCTGAAGAATCGATAATGGAGGACAGGTCAGGATTTACGGAGGTATACTCAAGAAAGAAAAACTCAAAACGTAAAAAATCTTCTAAGGACCAGGAAGATAGGGGGGATATGGTGGTAACTACGCAAGATACAATTAAAAACAACAACGAAGCAAAACAGAAAAATCCAAGAGATCAAATTGTACAAAATACTGAGGAGAATGGTTTCAAAGTTATGTTGACATTTGAAAAGAGATCAGGAAAGCATTTGCATCCAATAGGACTATCCAAAGCGATCGATAAAATCATTGGAACAGTTGTTTTGGCTAAATGTTTAGGACAAGGGAGAGTTCTGATAATAGTGAAAGATGTTGGACAAAAAAACAAACTACTAAAGATGAAAGAAATGAATGGGGAAAAGATCACATCCAAAGAGATTGGAGTAGATAAGGTTGAAAAGGGGGTAATATATGGAATTCCAACATATATAACCACTGATGAAATTCATGGAAATATAAAAGGAGGGAAAATTGTTAATGTGAGAAGACTGTATAAAAACAAGGAAGGACAACGACAGGAAAGTATGAGTATCTTGCTGACATTTGAATGGAAAATGCCTGAAAAGGTACAAATGGGATATATTAGTTATCCAGTAAGAGTGTATGTCCCAATGCCATTAAGATGTTTTAAATGTCAACGAATTGGACATGTGGCTGCAGTGTGTAGGGGGAAAGTAAGATGTGCAAAATGTGGAGGAGAACACGAATATGACAAATGTACAGAGGTGAATGGACTAAAATGCTGTAACTGCGGTGGTCCTCATAGTGCAGCATATGGGGGATGTGAGGTACAAATTAAAGCAAGAGAAGTTCAAAAATATAAGGTGGAGAATAAAGTCACTTATGCTGAAGCAGTGAAGGTATGTGGAAGTAAGGAGGACAGGAGGGAAGAGTTAAGGGACAAAATCACACAAGATTCAAGGAACATTGAAAAGGGGAAATCAAAGGAGCCTGAATGTAAACATCAGTGTGCTATAAAAGAAAATGCACTAATAAGGACAAGAGAGAACTTTCTAGCCTTTATTGTAAAGGTAATTAATGTAACTGCTATGCTGCCAAGTAGATCAGTCAAGATAAAAACAATTCTAGAAGTTGCAACAGAGTTTCTAGGGATCTCTGGGATCTCGGTAAACATGATTCATGAGATTCTTACTCGATCAGCAACAGTAGAAGCTTCCCAGGTTTCTGAGTAGCTTAATGGTGATAAGTGTAATACAATGGAATGCAAGGAGCCTCGTAGCAAATGGTCAAGAATTCAAAAAAATTGTAATAGATTTAGAATATGTGCCAAATGTTATTTGTGTACAAGAGGCATGGCTCAAGCCAAATTTGCAAGTTTGTATTACCAGGATATCTGTCTATTCGGTAGGATAGAGTGGGGAAACAATGGGGAGGGGTTGTAACATTTATAAAAGAAGGAACTATATATAGGGAATTAAATGAGGTTAAGGATATTGAATGTGTTGTGGTTGAAGTATATTTTAGAGAAGAATCAATTGTGGTATATAATTTTTATAACCCATGTAAGAAGATTTCAATAAATTTATTTGAAAATATTGAAAAAAGAAATAAGGAATTATGGTGTGGTGATTTTAATGCTCATAATTGGTTATGGGGGAGTAAAAATATAGATCTCAATGGGGAAGTAATAGAACAATTTATGGATGATAGAGGATTAGTATGCTTAAACACAGGAGAAGGTACTAGGTTTAATATAACAGAGAATACGGTATCAAGTATAGATTTAACATTAATATCAAATGGAATGGCTGAAATATGTGAATGGAAAGTAAGTAGTGAGAATACAGTTGGAAGTGATCATTCATTTTTTTTTTTTTCCCATTGTAGGTAAAATAAATGTAAATAGTAGTATACAGGTGTGTTTTTGCAAAGAAAGATCGCTATGTATGAGGAAAGCCGAATTGGATGCATTTTAGCAAGTATGGTGAAACAATAAGGATATAGTAGCTAGACGATTCAGTAGAAACATTGGAGCTGCTCTGTATACGAATTTAAAATGGAAGCGGCCAACAAAAATATATACCACAAAGAATCTGCAGGAACAGGGGGGGGGGGGGGGAAAAATAAAAAATATTCCATGGTGGATACAGAGAGTGCAGAAAGCAATAAAAGAAATACAAGATGTGGCATTTAAACAACTTAGGAAAAATATGAATATAAGTAATTTGGTAGAATACAAGAAATCAAGAGCTAACACAAGAAGATTAATTAAGAATGCCAAGAGAGAAGGTTGGAGAGAATTTTGTTCTACCATTGGAAAAGATACGCCTATGGATAAAATATGGAACATGTTAAGAAATATGAGTGGGAAAGGGAAAAAGTCAACTCAAATGCCAATTTTAACTGAAGAGGATACAGTGGCAGTAACAGATATAAACAAAGCAAACATATTGGGTAAGGTTTTAGAAAAAGCACATAGAATAGAATTGGGAGAAGAATATGAATTAAGAAGAAGAAATATTTTAGACAAAAATCCAGATATAATGAAGAAGAGAAATAGTAATAATAGTTGTATGGATTCAGAGTTTACTATCACAGAACTGAAAACAGCACTACAAAAATGTGCCAATACTGCTCCTGGGTGTGACATGGTAAGTTATATAATGATAAAGCATCTGTCAGATAGTGTATTAGTAATGATACTTAAGTTATATAATAAAATATGGGTAGAAGGAATACTTCCAAAGATATGGAAGCGAGCTGTAGTAATTCCTATTGTAAAACCAGGTAAAAATCCAACAAACCCAGGAAGTTATCGACCAATTGCTTTAACTTCAAACTTATGTAAATTAATGGAAAAGATTATAGTTCACAGATTATTTTATGAGTTAGAAAAGAAAGGTAAATTATGTAAATATCAGTGTGGATTTAGAGGTAAAAGATCAACTATGGATGCATTAATAAAAGTCAGTAACGAAATAGAGAAGGCAATAAAAATGAAAGAAGTTATGGTAGTAGTATATTTTGATATAGAAAAAGCATACGACACAATATGGAGAGAAGGGTTGTTAATTAAAGCAGCAATGATAGGAATAGATGGTAAAATGTATAATTTTCAGTTTTTCAAATCAGTTTTTATTTGAACGAACATTTATAGTACAAGTAGGAGCGTGCCAGTCATCAGTTTTTAAGGCAGAAAATGGTATTCCACAAGGGAGTGTAATAAGCCCAATTCTTTTTAACATTATGATTAATGATATTTTTGACAATTTAGGATATGGTGTGGGATGTGCGTTATATGCTGATGATGGTGCTATTTGGAAGAGAGGTCGAAATGTACCCCAAGTGATTTCAAGTATGCAAACAGCTATTAAAAAGGTGGAAAAATGGAGTATAGAATGGAGTTTTAAAATGTCAACAAATAAATCATGTTATATGGTGGTCGGTAGGAAAAAAGAAGTTTCTAAAGATATTGAACTACTATTGTATGGAAAACCTTTAGAGCAAGTAAAGGTTTTTAAGTATCTAGGAATTTGGTTAGATGCGAGATATACCTGGAAAAAGCATGTTGAGGAAATAGATAAAAAATGCAGGAGGATTTTAAATGTGATGAGGGCAATAGCTGGAAAAGAATGGGGTGCTGAAAAAGAATCAATGTTAACAATATATCAAGCTTTGATAAGATCTATAATAGATTACGTATGCATGATTTATTGTTCAGCATCAGAAACATTATTAAGGAGTCTAGATAGGATACAGTATAGAGCTCTTAGAATATGCTTAGGAGCAACTAAAACAACACCAATCAATGCGTTATTAGTAGAGGCAAATGAAATGCCATTGAGCTTGAGGAGAGTTCAATTGTCTTTGGTATATTGGTTGTCTTTAAAGAGTTATTCTGGAAAACATATAGCTAAAGATATTTTAAATAATTGCTGGGAATACTCAAATAACAAAGGGAGAGGATATGGATGGAATATAAATCAGTTAGCAGAGAAATATCAGATAACAAATATAGAATGTAGTGTGTCACCTGTATGGGAAGAGGTGCCAACATGGATAATTCCTGATGTTAAAATTGATCTAGAGATACTGGATAAGAAAAGAGAATGGCAGGAAATGGGTAGTATTAAGTATAATGTAAATAAGTAGGAGTAGGACAATATTTTTGCAAGTATGTTGAACATGATTATATGATGTATCTAAAGACACCAAAACAGGCTTACAGGAGTTTAGGAATTTATATTCCAGAATTTTAAAATATCCAAACTAAAAGATGAAATCTAAGATTGTCATATATACTGTTTGATAATGGTTGTTGCTATCATTATAGGAAACATGGGGTTAGAGGAAAGTAATGACCGACCAAGAGTAGGTGGTTATATGCTTCTGGACTCTGCTTCTGTTTTAAATTCAGTGATTACTCTGGCATATCTTCTAGAGAAGATTTGTGTGTGAAAATTACATTATTATGGAGTATACAAAGAAAAGGTTTGTGGTAGGTGGTTTCTGTGGGTGCAGCACATGGTGGACTAACGGTAATGAATATGCTGATGAATTAGACAAAAAAATGCTTTAGAAGAAGAAGTAATAGATTTGACGTTCCTTAAAGTAATGTGAATAAAACTATCATTAAGGAATATATTGTAAAGATGGCCAGGGTTATAGGAATATGGTAATTAAAGGGAGGCGATTTATATAATATAAAAAAAAGGGTTAATACTAAAAGGAAGGTAAGTGGTAGTTTTTAGATTTCAATAGAAAAGAAGAGGGTATTATTACCAGGCTGAGACTTGGGACACTCGGGATGAACGCCTTCATCTGCTTCATAAGTTGGACTATGACATGGAGACTGGGCTGTGGGGAATTGGTGGGCCGGGGAAGTGAAAGAAACAGTTGGCAGCTGTATATAAATTGTGTAAAGGTATGATGTGTGAAAGAAGGAATTAATATCTATATTAAACAAGAAAGGTAAAGGTAATAAGGATTTGGAATATACTATTGGTTAGAGTTTAACAGGAGATAGAGAAGGATACATGTATAATAAAATAACATATATACTTGGGTTAAGTGGAACGGATAACATATGAATTGCCGATGCTCATTCTATTTCTGATCTGTAGGGGGACCACGGATTTTAGTCTGGAGGCGTCTGAATACACGCAGGCCAGGTGGAGCCTGGGGAAGAAGAATGGATGGGCATCGATTTAATTTTATTTAAGGTAGGAATATTGTTTATATACGGGTGTAAGAAACAGGAAAAGCAAAATGTACAGGAATAATTGATAATATGACCATGGACTTGCAAACAGCAAAAGTAGGTGTGGCGTATGCACACAGGATGTAAACACGCCAAAAAACGAAGAAAAGAAGAGAACTTCACGTGCTAAATAGTGGGCAAACGTGTGACAGAGGCATGAGACAGAAGCAGTGGGCCAGAGGGAGAGAAGGCTGTGTTTCTTTTTTTCTTTGTGATTGGTTTTATGGTGAGTTCTCACATCACTGTAACCAGAGGCTAGCTGTAATAACGCGGTGCAGCCAGTAGGTCGCACTGCACGTAGTAAACGGGGATTTCTCTACTGTAATCTCCATTTTGAATGTTTTTATGATTTAGGGTTTTATGGCACGCCTCCTTCCTTCCTCATGGCGGATAAAGAGTAAATTGCCTGGATTACTCAAACGGTGTTATGAATCTGGAATAAAACGCCGGACGATAACCGAGCTGCGATCTTTCTACGCAGCGTGCGGTTTTTGTCGCTCGCGTGAAACGAGCGCGCTGTTGTTGTTGTTGTTGCTAATCGCTAACAGCGGCAGCGTCTAAACAAAACAATGTCAGATGATGCAACAAATCAAAACGGGAACGTAGACGTAGATATCAACAGGTACGTACGTTATTTCGACCTTCAAACCGATTTTTTTTTTCGAGTTAACTGCGCCCCTAAATACAAATATCGGCGTTGATCGCGTAAAAGTACAATTAGCTAGTTTCGTCGTGTTCTTCAACTCGTGAGATGTTTTTCACGATGTGTCGTTGAATCATTTGTGCTGCGTGGTTTCGTGGATGTTTAAGGGTTTATATTCTGAATGTGAAATGGTGATCTCGTCTGTCTGCAGTGGATTAGCAGTAGCCGCTAGGCCTCAGCGCGTGTGCTGGATCCGACAGATTTGGGATTTTTTTCAGTTTATTTTAATATCAGTCGAGGGACATTAAATCCTCATGGATTTAGCTCCAGCGTTTGGACAAAACAGTGTTTGTAGCGTTACAGATTATGCCATTTTTATTGAGTCAAGAGTGCGCATGTCAGTCAAGTGAGTGACAAATAATTAGCTTGTTATTTTAATACATTTAAATTTAGACAACACATCTAAAGTCATGAGATAAACTTAAAAATCATACTTGCATACAATAAAATGTGATGTGTGTGTGAAAAACGGTTACTATAGTGACAGTAGTAGTAGTTACAATTAATATTGTATCTCCATTAATTATTATAAGGAGCTTAAGAATCATTTTTGTTAGTTTGTTTCATTTCTTTTTTATAACTTGTTGTGGCTAGTACTTATTTACCAGTTTGTTTGTTTTTGGTAACACTTTACATTAAGGATCATTAGTTAACAGTACTTAATTGTATCGGTTAACATAAACAATACTTCAACAGCATTTATTGATCTTAGCTAATGTCAATTTCAACATTTATTAATACATTATTAAAACCAACGGTGTGCTTAATGCACTGTGGGGTTAGCATGAACTAATGAATAAATGGTTTTCATTACCATTAACAAAGATTAATAAATCTGGAACAAATGTATTGTCATTGTTAGTTCATGGCGTATACTATGTTAACAAATGACAACCTTATGTGCATTTTTAACCATTTTTTTTAAACAAGGAGTTTTTATCTTTCGTAACGTTCCAGTACCCGAAAAAAAAGTATATATTTTAATTCTATATCCTTTATTCCTTGTTTTGTATTTTGGCGTGGGGCAACATATATACAACGCACACAAAACATTATTTATATATATATATATATAACAGTGTTTGGGGTAACGCATTACAAGTAACGTGAGTTATGTAATCAGATTACTTTTTTTTCAAGTAACTAGTAAAGTAACGCATTACTTTTTAATTTACAAGAGAATATCTGAGTTACTTTTTCAAATAAGTAACGCAAGTTACTTTTTTTTTCCAATTTATTGACTGACAGCTCTCCTGCCGCCAGGTTGAGAGAAATCAGAAGATGTTACTGTAGTTCTAAAATAATATGAATATGCATTAATTCATCTCAAAAACACAGATTCAGTATTCCTCAAAATGAATAAAAACCATGCAACTCAGAATATGACAAACCTGCAATAATTATGTTAAACAAGACAAATAGCCTTTATGTATTTAATCCCATTCTATAAACCAAAGTCTTCGATGATCCAGTTCAACCGTACTAATAAGCACAAATTACTCTAACAAACATTTGTGTGTCTTTTTTATTGCTGAAGTGTGTTGAAATTTCTTCTTCTGCATTCTACTGTACGGATGTAAATGGACTTTCCCTTCAGCCTGAGGCTTATTAATTTCACATTTGGCGTGAAAGGGCCTTTACAGTTGCCAAAAAAAAAACTTTTTTTGTTATTAAAAACAACCGCAAGCCGGTCCAATTTTCAAAATTACCCAAACACAGTACTTTCCATAAAAAGTAACTGAGTAACGCAATTAGTTACTTTTTTATGAGTAACGCAATATTGTAATGCATTATTTTTAAAAGTAACTTTCCCCAACACTATATATATATATATTATATTATATATAAAAATTTTATTTTTTTTTTTTTTTTTTTTAGCTTAACTTTTTAATTTTGTTTTGTTTTCATGTTACTGCGGTAAACTAGTTCTCTGGCATGTTATTTATGGTGTTGTTCAGAACATCATTTATTTTGTTTCTGTTTTTACCACAGCAATGCAAGATGGATCAAGAAGGACTGAAGAGCAGCACCAAGAGAGATGGTAGTTTGAATACGTTGGATTACAGCAACAGCCCAGTTGAGGGAATTTTACGAAGCGGAATACAAAGCGCCATGTCTGTCGCCCCCACCTCGCTGGTTCCTCAACCCAATCCGCTGATGCAGCCGGTTTCCGGGGACCTTCCCAATGGCCTGAGCAACTCGCCCACTCTGGAGGAGCACACCACTTCTGTGTCCTCCACCTATGGCATCTTTGGGGAAGATTCAGAGCTCAAAGTGTTTGGGAAGGAGCAGAGGGCCCAGCAACACCAGACCTTGGGCACTTTCACTTTGGGAGACAGCTTCTCAGGTCTGGAGGCCAGCATCACAGACCTCAATAGCGTCTCTCCTTCAATGGACTCTCTGATTGGTGGAATCGATCCCAATCTCTTTCCTTTAAAAACAGAGGAGTTTTCTCCCATGGATAAAGGCGATATGGACCTTGACCAAGATTCCTTTGGGCCCATTGAGAAAGATGTCGATGTTGGCAATCATAAGCTCTTTAGTGACAACACTCTGGACCTCCTGCAGGACTTCGAGTTGGACGGATCGCCCTCTGATTTCTATGTGGCGGACGACACATTCCTCTCCACCATAGGTGACGATACTCTGCTCGGAGACTTGCCGACACATACAGAGAGGGACTTGAAAGCCGCCGTCTCGATGAGCAACGGCGCGACTACCACTTCCAGCCCCTCCAGCATCAACACGGTCACCACCACAATCAGCTTTCCCACCGTGAAGGTGGAGAAGGACTCTATAATCCAGCTGTGTACTCCGGGGGTCATCAAACAGGAGAACAACGGTGGGACTAACTACTGTCAGACAGCTCTCCACAGCACACCCATTAACATTTGCGGTGTCACCACTTCAAGTGGACAGAGCTTCCTATTTGGGACCGGCCCATCCACAGCTGCTGTCAGTCAGCAGAAAGATCAGAAGTCTGTCTTTAACATGTTCACCCCTGTGACCTCTACAGAAGGCAGTTGGGGCAGGGGCCAGGGCTTTGGGAATGCAAGCGAAATGCAACAGAGGGCCAGCGAATGCTTTTCCAAAAACTACACAAGCTTCTATGCCAGGTAAGCAGTAGAGGTCTGTGCTTACAGTCATGGAACACCTGGAAATTCCAGGGAATTTTCAAATTAGGCCTGGAAAAGTCATGGAAATTACTTAAAATCTTTAGAATTTCATGGAAAAACCATAGAAATGTTTGCATTGGTTATAAATCTGTCTTTGTTGTGCTGAGATCTAAAACATCTTTTAATGGCATTTCGAGGTTTTTTTTTTCTTTTTCAGTTTCATTTTTAGAATTCCAGTAATCACTATCAAAACTCATTGGTCAAAAGCGTGGCAGTGTTCTGTTTAGTATATGTACCCTATATATCAGTATAGGCCTAATATATTATATTATAGTACATGTATACTTTTAAAAGTTTTTATTAATAGATTCAAAATAGCATTTTAAATTTTCCGTTTTTTGTTGAATTTTATTGTAATGTTTTCTCATTGTGCGTTAGTCATATTTATTATTTGTTGATAAAAAGATATTACCGTTTTAGGTTAGATTTTTTTTATTTTTATCTCAGTTTTAGTTACGTTTTTGCGTTATTTTCATTTATAAGTTTAAGCTACTAATAACTTCAGATATTTCATTTTTTTTCATTTAGATTTTATTTTACTCGACCTCATTCCGATAAATGAAAATGTTTTTGTTCAGCTGTATTTATTAATAAAAAAAACAAAAAAACTAAGGTGTGGGGACCGTTTTAGCACAGTTATCTCAGAATTAAATCAGATTTTAGCAGATGTGGCACAAAATACAATTCTTATTAAAGAGAAAAGGAAAGCACAAAATACGAGTTAAAATTGCAAGCATGTCTTTTCTGGGAACAATCATGCCATGCATTTCCTCCAGTAAGAAACAGCCAGGAAATAAAGGTCAGATCAGACAAAATCAGTTTTAAAGACAACACTGCACCCTAAATTAGTCTAAAAATGACTGTGCTGCACCATTATGGATTTGTTACACTTTTACCCACAGTATTCAACTAGTTAAAGATGCAGTACGGTCTGTGGTCTATCTGAACTTTCAGACAGTTCTGCACCATTTTCCTCTACACATTGATGTTCCGTCATGTTTTCACTGCTATCTCTCCTCACCTATTTGCAAACCCTGGCTGGTGTGAGCAGAAATCATATAAAAATGTGCTGAATGGCCTTACAACAGGGTTCCCACGCTTCTTGAAAGTGCTTGAATTTCAGACATATGGATTCAATGCCTGGAAAGTACTTGAAAACAAACACAGGTCCTTAAAAGTGCTTGAATTAAATTTGAAATAAATTTAGTTTATGGCAGGGATTTAAAGTTTTCCACGCTACGACGGATTTCGTCATTGGAAAAAAATTATGGAAAAAACTGTAGCACATTTTTGTTGTT
The DNA here is from genome assembly GCA_018155175.1 of Sinocyclocheilus anophthalmus. Classification (NCBI taxonomy): domain Eukaryota; kingdom Metazoa; phylum Chordata; class Actinopteri; order Cypriniformes; family Cyprinidae; genus Sinocyclocheilus; species Sinocyclocheilus anophthalmus. The sequence goes on along the minus strand of JADLZN010011923.1, from coordinate 1,155,898 downwards.
GTTCTGTCCTGTGGCACACCAAAAATCATCCCTGCCACGGCTGCTGCTTCTCAGTGACAACATAGTGACGCCACAGATCGCGATAAGGAGAGTGACCGCTTTCAATAGTTAAGGGAGTTTGCAAATGTGATATTGATTTAATACAACAGTTCAATAAACATGTACTTCCTGATTTTGCTCTATTTCTTTAATGAAAATAGTTCCAAATATAGTAACAGCTCAAGCCACTTTGCATCTCTAAAAGCAAACACAGCTGATTTTCATTCATTCAATGAAAGTGCGTTTTTGAAAAAATCTAGTGAGTCAGTGATTCATGATTATCCATTCATAAAGACAGTCACTTGCTTCATTCCTGAATGAATCAGCCGTTCGAACAAATCAGTTGAATGAATGATTCAGTGATTAAAATCAGTGACTTGTCACCACCTGCTGGCGGATTTAGTTTCATTTTAGCGTATAATTTCAGTTATTTAAATAATTTAATATATCTGTATTCATTGTATATTTAAAACATTAATCTCCACATAAATGTATGAATTTAATTGCACTCATGCCACCTCTGAGCCTCATTAAACGTCTGAAAATGTACCTGTGCCACCTCTGTACCATTCATTGTTTATTTATCTAATTTCTAGATTGGTACCCGATTGTCTTATCTACTGTCTTATCTATGTTTTTAAAATGCATTGTAAAAACGCGCTTATAAACATACCTTTTTGCATTTGGCGTTGCTGAAAAAGTGCCCTACAAGGGTAAAAAGAAAATACCCCTGTAAGCCACTTTGAGTCAAAAGTTTTCCCGCTGAATTTCTGACCATTACCGCCCGCTCCCGCAACGAGTGTGTCCCGCAGACATTCTAATATTGTATGTTATTTTCGCACATCAGGGAGCCGCTATCATTATGTGGGGTATTGAAATCGCATTTGAATGAGCGCTCGCTTTTCACTTTCAATTTCGCTATCATGCGCACTCTGTGTAAAGGGAGCACATCTTACAGTGTGTGTATAATTATTAGGCACGTTGATATTCTGATCATATTTTTTCCAAGCACATTTTACCATTTCCAAACCACATCAATAATAACTACTATTTATTTTGCATTTAATCATTTATAAGTGATATATAATTGTACATGAAGGCTGAAAAAAAACTCCTTATTAAGGTGTGCAGAATTATTAGGCAGGTTTTTTTTACAGATAAAATGAGCCAAAAAAGAGATTTAACTCGGACTGAGAAGGCAAAATGATTAAATCCCCATGAAATATTAAAAACTATGCGATACTAGAATTTTCAAAGTTAAGGCATGACCATTGGACAGCAAAATGCTCATTGGGTCAGCAGGGTCAGGAAAAAAACAGGTGGAGAAGAAAAGAGCATGTTAACTGCAAAAGATTTAATTAATGTGAAGAATTAAGTGTGAAACCATCAGAAACCTTTTAGTCTCCAGTGCCACTATTTTCAAGAACTGCAACCTCGAGTCTCCAGAATTACAAGGTGTCAGATTCTCAGAGACTTTGCTTGGGTAAAAAAATGACCCCTACTTAATAAGGATAACATTCTGAAGTGTTGTGAAATACATGAAGACTGATTTTTTTTTTATAGGCTTTATGGACAGATAAGCTGAGAGTGACTCTTGAAGGACCAGCTCTACATCCTCTTGTACCACTGTTTGAAGGATTTATCTTCCAGAATCTGGCAGTAAGTTTTAGGAGCTCATTTTTGTCAGTCTCTGCAAGACAGACTTTTCAGGATAGGAGATGGACTAAAAATGAACTCCCAAAACTTACTGCAAAATGGAGCAAAATTTTATTTATCACCAGTACTGACTTCAATGGATTTCATTCAATTCCTTTGAACACAACTGCTCAAAACGGTCTTAATTTATGAAACCTACACATTCAAAACCACATTACTTTGAAATTTTTTATGTTAAGTGTAAGTGAAATGTTAAGTACTTTCATGACACTACATATTCTGGGATGTGAATTTGATAGGTGCTTGATATAAAATAAATGGTGCTTTAAAAAGTCCTTGAAAGTCTTTGAATCTGGTGTTCATGAAAGAGTGAGAACCCTGATGACAGTAAGGCAGAATTTCTGTGGAAGTAATCTGTTAATGTGCTGCTTTTGTTACTGTAAAAACAGTCTTGTTTACTGTAAGTTGAGGAAGTCTGAAGAAACCTGTACTTCTGAAGGAGCTATGTAAGTGACAAACATACAGTATCTGATGATCTCCACAGAGCAGGTCGAACTGAAACCTGCTTATCCAAAACTGCAGCAGTTTGATAGATTGTTAATGTCGCGTCAAGCATACAGACTTTGAGGAAGTGTCTGCATACGTGTCATGTGAACGGGCCACTGGCGACACACCTACCTAATCCAGCTTTTGCTCCATGCTTAAAATAAACATAAGATTGTTTTTTTAATGTTAGAGTCATTGAGTTCAGATCAAATGCCAGTGTCCTCACTTCTTGTTTCAGTATTCAGAGCACTGATAACATTATGCAATCTTACTTAGTTAACAAGAAAATGAAATCAACCCCGTTTACTTTATTAATACTTGTACCTGGTCTTATTATGATCAGTTCATGAGTGCATGTCATCATGGAAATTGAAGTTGTTATAGTCAAAAGAAATCAATCTAAATAAACTGGCTCTGGGTCTGAAATGACATGCTACTGTTTAATGTTAACCAATAGTCAAATAACTATTTAGGCATTGTTTGTACTGTAGACTATTATTGTATGTAAAGAAGCCTTTCTAAAATCTTGGCAATAGTTTACACAGTATTTCAGTGGTAGATAACATTAATGAATGCTTACAGAAGTGGCCAGTCCAGTGTTGTTATTGTTAACCAAAACTAAAAATTGTAAACATTTTCGTGAATTGAAATAAAGCTGAAATAAATTCAAATACAGAAAAAAAACTGAAATATCCTTAAAAAAACAAAATTTGTTTATTTGTTAATTTTTAAATTGTACCAGCAGCCTTCGCAACTAACGAAATTAAAAAAAGTTTACTGTAAAGTACTAAATGACTGAAACCAAAGCTTATAAACATAATTACACTAAAAAAAATAAAATACAAATAAAACTACTGAACGAAAGCTGAAATACAATACATACAGCTAAATATAACCAAAATATAAAAAATAGAATTACTGAGACGTAAAGCTGAAATAAAAATAAATTAGTTCTAAAGAGAATTCAAATAACAATTATATAAATAAAATACATTTAACGGCAACGAAGGAAATAATTTACAGCTAATAAGAAATAAATAAGATCTTGAACACTAAGCACAAAAACAGAAATTATATATTATATATTAGTATATATATATATATATAATACTGACGCTTATGACAAATCATAATTGTCGATTATTCCCTTGAAATTGTGTAGTTGGCTTTTTACATATGATATCACAATTTACATTGTTTGATGCAACTGCATGCCGTATTTTTATATGAAAATAAACAAGCTGAAAACACTCTTAACTGAAAAACTTTGTGCTTTTCTGTAGTATTAAGCCTCAAATGTCAACTAAACATCGGATTGGTTTCTTCTTTAAATTATAAAAAAGTAAAAATATGAATGGTATTATGTTATACTAAAACTAAAATTTAAATAATGGGAAAAACCCTTAAGATAACATGTAAAAGAAAAAAAAAAGCATCTTAAGCATGCAGAATAACATAAGTGGACCTTGAACGATTAATTGCCGCTTTGAACAATTACATAATTGTGACATCCGTAATTGTAATCACGATTAGAAATTCAATTAATTGTGTAGCCCTACGCGTGACATTACGATGTGATGTGTAATGTGACGCGTTTCACTAAGCTGGCGAACGATCTCCGCTTCAGCGCGGATAGTGAGGAGCTCCCTGATCTCTGCTTCATTACAGTTTGTACATATTTTTTCGTTGTAAACGTTGCTCTGCCTTCAAAACACCCAGTAAAAGAGTTACACGGTAACGTGCGTCATCACTACGGCACACCCTTTACGGCATTGGGTCTGGCTTTTGTTCAGTAAGAGCTCGTTCTGGGACTGATCCTGGCAATGTTGCTAGGTCCCCATTCTGGGACCGTTCCCGGAATCAATTTTCCAGAATCAACACGCAGTGTGAAAGGGGCTTAAGAATGAAAGCACATTAATAAAATATTAATAAGTACCATAATAGTATATAAATTACACTGGTTCAATCCTGCTCCACTTTCATAACTGGAAGGCCAGTTTAGCTCCAACACACCTGCTAAGAAGTTTTTTAGTGATCCTGAAGACCTTGATTAGCCGGTTCAGGTGTGTTTAATTACAGGAGCTAAACTCTGCTGGAAGTGGCTCTTCTGGAGCAAGGTTGGACAACAAAAACAGCAAACAACTTTAGCTTTGTAAAATAACCAATAAGAGATGTTGAGATGCTCTCAAGGGTGATCTTGACCTTCAACCTCCACGTCCTGGTCAAAAAGCTTCCTTAAGTTGTGTGACCACTCCTGGCTCCATTTGTGGTAACACTCACTTTTTCACAATCCAATCAGTTCCCGATGGATAAAACCATTTTTGTCTCATTGTACATCCTGTTTCACTAGGATGTCAAACGAAATTAAAATAGATGCTGTTTCATCTGGGCTCTAAACAATGTTAATCTGCCAAATACATCACAGGGTGAAAATCTGGCCTACTACGTTGTCAGATGTTTTATAAAAAACATAGCAATAACTTGAAAGTGCACCATAAAATCATCTAAATAGCTGGTGGTTCTGGATAGAAAAGCAGTCAGTTCGTGGTTCAGTCACGGAGAGCAGGAACAGATGGTGAAACACAAGAGAGGTTTCATCTTTAATTTACATATGGGCTCGATTATCAGGCCTTTGTGCTCTGCAGGTTTTGAGTGGGATTCGGGGTTGTTTGCGACTGCGTCCCAACCTGTGTGACATTTAGTGTCTTGCAGCCAGCTTAGACAGGAGCTGTCTCTCTCGCTCTCTTTGTTTGTCTGTCTCTCTCTCTCTCTGTCGTGTGCACGCTATTTGGCAAAAATGGTTGGTATTGGGTCAATGGTGCCACGTTTCTCACGCAAACATAAAATCGGTTCACACCCCAATTGTTTTGCGGCATGTTGTTTTTTTATCTCCTGTGTGACTCTCCATCATGAATGAAGATTTAATTGAGCCAAACCCTTTTTATTTGTAGTGACTCAGAAATTCTTCCTGAAAGCTTTGCTCAAATCGTTCTTGGCTTTATATGACTCAACATGTACGGCTCTTAGGCAGCTGTGAATAAGTAGCTTGTTTTCTCTTTCCCCTCCTAGTCTCTCTATCTCTCCTCTCCTCCCTCCAGCAAACACCCACCGAATATTTTTAACTCTGCATAACCAGTCCCACGATGAGAACCTTGGGACTAGTGAAAATATAGGTTTTCTGAAAAAGAAAAAAAAAAAAACCCTGAGGTAGATCTTTGAAATTTATGGAGACTGTCACGTTGTTCTGCAAACACTGTACATACGGTTTATACAAAAACAGACTGCTTTTTTTTTTTTTGCCGAAAAGCATATATTACTAAAATGCAAAAACGCAGTTGCTTTTATTTCCATTGGCCAGATGCAGTTTGCTTGGATGACACTTGTAGCTGAACATAGAGACTTCATTCCAAATGCCAAACATAGAGACGCTCCAGATGCCATAAGAAAATAACACACTGTATTTTACAAACTGTTTTTATTACCCACAGCATTGATTGTGTTTTGTTTTCAATTGAGTAATTGTAATAAATCACTTTTTAATAGTATGATTGATAATGTTGAGGATGCATAAAAATTATCTAAAGTGACATTAAAGACTTTTACATAGTGGTCGGTAGTTTCTCCTTTAACATTAAATAACATAATACATAAATCAATGCCATTATTTTCTTGTCTTATGAAGTATATAACTGTATTAGTAATTAAAAAGTATAAAAATGAATAGTTCCAGTCCTGAATGCTGTTTAGTCAATACTACATTCCAACTGTGCTAAAAATACAATGTAGTAACAGCTTTGACTGGTTTCAGTTACCGAAAACCAACTTCCCAGACCTCTACACTGGAAGCTATTTCAGCTACTGGGAAGCTATTTCAAAGCATCTCTGCATTAGGAATATCAGACCAGTTAGTCATCGCATATATTTGACACAACGGCCAACCTAGGTTAAGGTTCTCCGAAGTCTCATCTCTCTCTCTTTCGGTCTTTCTCTCTTTCTCTCCCCCCCCCCCTCTCTCGCTTACTCGCTCTCTCACCGTCTCGGTTCGGTTCTTGTAGAGCAGAAATCCTGACAGTCAGCAGAAGTGGATAATGGATGTAAATCACCTCTGTGTCATAAGTGCTTTAGCACACGGAGATCAAGCCGCCTGAAATGCTATGAGTGCCATTGGTTTGACCTACTTTCTCTTCTGAATCCCAGCTGGAGCGAGCAGAGATTACCCCGTGTGTATACACTGCAGGCTGGCAGAAAGGCGCAACACAACTAAAACCCCTCAGTCGTAACTAATGAAGCAGTCTATACTGCTTGCATGCAGAGTCCTGGAGGACAAACCAAAGTATAATGAACCAAAATAAAAAAACATAAAAAACTAAGGCCTTAGGGCCAGATTTACTAAACAGAGGCAAATTAGCGTGAAGCGCATTCCAAAAAGCACTAATGGAAGTGGAAATTTCTGTGGGTTATTTACTGACATGCCAAATTAAGCAACTGGACTCTTCCGATCATTTCCATAATGACCAACACAATCTACCATGAGCAGCGCAAATTAGGGTCTGCTTTAAGACATGCTTTTTTGGAGCGTTGAATAATGTCGCAAATACCAGTAATTTGACGAGTGCAAACGTTTGTAAATCACGTTGTGTGATTCATTTTAATTCTCTCCCATACATTTTGCGTCTGAAAGGAAAACTCCTACAAATAAATATATAATTTGGTCAGGCGCAAAAATAACTGTCCACACATTTTTTTCAGCGCTAATTCTTCACTGCGCTTCTTTAGTATCCTGACAGTACTATTTTAATGCCAAAAGACGGGTTGCGGTGGCGCAAGCTGTTAGTAAATCTGGCCCATAGTGTTTCCCATACATTGATTTATTTCTGGCGGCCTGCCACAATATCAACATTGACCACCACAAATAGATTTGCACAAATTTGTCCGAAACTCATGCAGATCACGATATGGCTCTAATTAAACTTCAAAAGGCTATGATTTCATTTAACAAATATGAGCGCTGCACATTTCAAAGGTCAGACCCTTTCAGATGTGTCTCTGATGAAACTGACTATATCAGAAAATATCAATGGCATTTTTTAATTTTATTTTACCTACTATAATCTGATAAAGTAGCGTTTATGAGCGCAGCGCTGCTTTGTGTACAGTCGTTACTAGGGGTGGAAATCTTTAGTCACCTCACAATCTGATCCGATTACGATTCTGGGAGTCACAATCCGATTCCAGAACAATTCTTAATCTACTTTTCCCCCCCTTATTAATTAATTAGTTTGAGAATTGGTCAAGTAGTCGTTACTGGGGACACCGCTGTATTTCTGCCGTTCCAAAGGCGCCACCTACTGGCAGAGAATGAATGTGCATTTTCAATCAGCCTGTCTGCTGTTTTTGTTCAGACCAGTGTGAAATGTTTTTATGCAGTAAACACAGTTGTAAATGTGAACCAGTGGATGGCTAATATGCCCTAAAATAAAAATGTAAAGACCATTTATATTTAAATGAATATAATAATTGATATTCTTGACTTATCCTTTTTCTAAAAAATGTTTTAAAGGCTGAAATGTGAAGTTTTTTTTATAAAAATGCGAAGAGCATTTTATAAAACTTTGTTTTTGTAAAAACCTGTATCTGAACTGTAATCATGTTTTTTTTTTTTTTTTTACAGCCATATTACAGTTTAATATGTTTCCACAGACATTGCTCATAAGGTATTAATTTAATTTGTGCAGATCTTAAAAAAGGTGTTAAAAAACCTTAAATGTGATTTTATAAACCCTGCAGATAACCTGACATAGGCTAACTTATATCGACTGTAACGTTAACTTCCTTAACTCTGGCACTCAATGTCTGCTCCTTCAATCCAGATGAATATTGAAAAATATTTTCCATTAAGTTTTTTCAAGAAAGCCCCGTAAAATTGTATGTTAAAAAAGTGCTAAATGTGTTATAAAAAGTAGATATGTGGTGTGGGGGACGTGTTTAATTATGTAAATAAATTTCTTCGCAATTTGAAATATTTGCATTGGAGCATTTTTTTATTTTTAGTATTATAGTCAGGGCTTGGCATTAAGCATTCTCATGTGGTTGTCCTTCGGACAAGTACATTTGTCATTTACTTGTCAGAGTATAAAATTTACTTGCCCAGAGAGAAAAAAATCAATTTAAATTGAGTTATAAATATAATTATTTATTGTAGTTATACAAAACAAAGTATAGTGTTTATAGAGTATACGTAGTAGATTTTGCATGTCACATTTAGTTTGTTAGATTTTTCTTTTAAAATAAAATAAACAAAATAATAAAATTAAATCAGTATCAACAAAATTCATCTATGCAATCCAGACATAAGCTGCATCTGAAGTGGAATAGATCTATTTACCCACTGTTTAATGTGGCTCTGAGGGACATGGAATGCTTTAACCTGCAGTTAAAAATGCATAAATAATGTTTCGATACATAAAACATTGAATACTGATATTTGAAATTATATATATAAAAAAAAATTTTTATTTAAATGTGAAATTAAAACCGCCAGCAGGTGGCATCAAGTCACTGTTAATAAGCGAGTCATTGCGATTGAACTGAATCATTTAAATGGTTGATTCATTCAGGAACGAAACATCGTCATGTTGCTCAGAGACGTAAAACAGTGCTGTGGCTGTGTTTAGAATGATTTCTGTTGGCGAAATAGAACAAAAACAGGCAATATATGTGGTGTCTAAAACGTAAGTCTCTTAATAGTAACTTATTGAACTGTTGTATAAAATCACATTTGTAATCATGCTGATTTTTGGAGCAAAAAAACGGCGCTCGATCTTCGTGTGATATTGTTTAACTATATGAAATGATATAAATATATAAATTACCCCCCGAATTTTCTGACCATTCTTCATGCATTTTAATAATGAATCTTGCAGTGAATGAACGCACACATGTACTAGTCTAACCTACTAGACTTCTTTATGTAGCCCTAATATATGCGTGCACTCTGTAGGTGTGTAATGGTTGATTTTTGCAATATACTCGATAATGTCAAATCACACATCGTTAAAACAACAATTACGATATTCTTGCAAACGATATATATCACACACCCCTATAACTAAGGCTGTATCACAAATAAAGGCAGTTATTATTGTTTTTGGTATTGACATTTTCAAGTTACTTGTCCGATTGGGCAAGTCAATTTCTCTTTTACTTGCCTGTCCAAAACATTCACTTGTCCCGGACAAGCGGAGAAGCGTTAATGTCGAGCCCTGATTATAATACAAAACAAAACAACCCCCCCTCCCAATGGGGGAAGTGCCACCACAAATAAAGTGTAAGTTTGTGGGAAACGCTGAAATCATGTGACAGCTGTGCTGAATCTGCTGATATTCATATACAACAGCACACTTGCCTGTGTAATAGTATTTATAAAATGTCTTTTCCTCACTATTTTCCTCATTGTGCACTAATGATTACTGTCTGAACCCTGTGACATTTGCATTGAGAAGAATGCAGATAATGTAACTGTATTTCGGGTTGAGCAAACCAGTGTGGTTAGACTGGTTGGAAAGTAAATGTGACCCACATTTTCCTTTTTTCACAAACATAGTGAGTCATCTGTGCAAAAAGGAAAGAAAGAGCTTCTCGTGTTGTGATCATATATTCATGAAACAATTTATAGTTTTATTTTAAGAATTGATGTGTAAAATGCAGTGTGTTTGTACTTGCTGCCTTATTCATGAGGCTGTGTCTTATGGCAAGGCAAAAATATCAGACACAGCGATGGCATGCTCAACTTCCTCTTTCTGTTTTCATGTGTTTCTCCTCAGGGTAGGTGCTATTTCCTTTTTTTTATTGGTGCTTTTGCTCTCCGATCCTGGGAGACTTCAGCCACGAATTAGGCATTTCTGTCATAAAGATGATGATTAAAACCCACAACCTTTTGCAAAATGTCATTTATGTGCCTTTTAAGGTATAATGAAGACATTACAACAAATAGACTAATCTAGCATCTGACAACTAAAATGTTGCCCCGTAACCAAACTGAATGTGAGATTTCAGGCCACTGTGATCAATAGATAGAAGGGAATGTAGAGATCGATGCATCACTAGCAGATGGATATGTAATGTGGAGGAAGTCACGTGCTTTTGTGGCCAACAAATGCAGTCTATAAATAAGTAAACAGAAAATAAAGAGAGTGGGATTTTAGCCACGAGTATCTATTCATTTTCAAACTCAAATTCCTCTTCATTGCAAAGACAGGCCGATTTATATTTAAAGTCGACATGAAAAGAAAATCCACCTCGCCTATTTTCTAAATGCATGTCATATTTATTGTGAAAAATTCATCCATGCATGTCTCATTTAAAAAAAATGACCTCAAAAGTTTTAATCAAAATATCATATTATCATTATCATATTTAATCAAATATCATAGTTATTATCATAACTTTTATAAATATTAGTGTTTTTTTTTCCTGCAGCAATCTATCGTAGCTTCTAGGGCTGAAACGATTAGTTGACATTATCAACAAGGTCGACAATAAAAAAAATAGTTGACAAATAATATTGTTTTTGAATAGTCGTTTGATCTCAAATGAGCTAATGTAAGGGCCTGCAGTAGTGCGGTTTGACCAGTGTGTAGTGTGTACAGTGTGACCAGACTGTAATTCAGTCCTCCCGGCTGCAATCCAATAGAAGAAGACATGCTTAGGAGATGTTCAAATGAAGCCGAACCAGTGTGGGAAAGCTTTATAAAACTATAAACACAAAATGCTGCTGTGTGGCCCAGATAAATTGACTTATTCGTTCTTCCGTTAAAGGAAAAACCTTTGGGTTACAAGTCCGACTTTCTAAACATTTAGTCCACGACTGCCCCAAGTACATGCTCAGTGCTTTCAATAACAAAATATACACAAATCAAAAATGACAGCGGTGAGAAAACAGCAGTTAAGGAAGCATCTGATGTGAATGCTTGCACCAGCTCTGCAATCAGCACTACAGTAAAGTTAATTCACGTTTATTTATACGACGCTTTATGCAATAGACTGCTATAAAGCAAGCAGCATCACAGTATTAAACATGAAAAAATAGTGTCAGTGTCACTTTCAGTTAGAATTACAACTTGATTTTCTGCTGTAAGGCAGCTCTATATGAATATGTATAGAATATGAGTATTTTAACAATTTGCAAAAGTGGAATAATCGATCGGAGCCTACTGATTAATCAGTGAAATAAGCGATGATTAGTCAGTTAATCATTTTAATAATCTTTAGTTTAATCAATTTCTTTGTTGCAGCGCTAGTTCCACCCTAATAGACCTACATCCTCTCATCATTTCTGTTACAGGTGGTGGTGTTTGAATGATGCATAATGCTCTCGCTCACTGAATAGAGCAGTGCTCTTCTAATCTCAGGGCCACATTTGGCCTGCGGGCCAACTGTTGAAAAGCCCTGGAACAGACAATTATGACTAAAACTATTATTAAAATGTTTACTAGGTGATAGAGATCAGGTTGAGCTTGAAAGGTATGACAAGATGCTACTAAAACTTCAAGCGTGCATGCACAGGTTGCTTCTTTTACAGGTCTTTATAAAAACATTTTTTTTGTGTTTTTAGTTTTAAAGGGCAATAAAATGCATGCTGTGACTAAGTATAGAGAGTTATATATAGATATATATAATATATATTTATATAGATATTATATAGATATAATACTTTTATATATTGTATCACCATGTACTTATGCTAGTAATATCAATAAAATAACTAACACAAATGACGGGTATCTCATTCAATTATTTATTTGGAACTTATTTACTTGAAACGCAGACCAAAAGATAAGATTATTGATAACAAAGCAATAAATCAGGCATCTGAGCAAAAACAACTTCACATTTTGTAACACGCGAGTCTTAACACTAGATAAAATTAATATGAAGTCAAACTAATATTAAACACACATCAGTTGGCTCTTGCCAGTTGTGATGTTTGTTTTTTGCCTAACAAGACCTGCCATGTTTAGATTTGTTTGTAACACGTCTCACTGTATTTTCACGCTGTGTTTCTTTGTTTCCCTCGCATGTGAATACGGTAAAGCAGTCCTGTCTGCTGATAGTCATGCAAATGTATGTACTTTATTACAAATGATACAGCAAAATCTCTACCAGTTGACTCATAGCTATGTTTCCATGCACTTATAGCCCGCAACGTTTAAAAGTTTAAAATTTAGACTGAAAATCATATTGATATGACAGCGGTTTGTCTGGCATTTGCTATCTGTTAGAGGGAAACATGTTGTCTAAAGAGGATATGCAACTGTCCTCTCCTCCTTTTCGCTCTGCTTCACTTGATAGATTTGCATGCGTCTACAACACTGTGAAGCCCTACTCATATTCTCTACTCATAGTCTTTCTCTCACGCTGAATGCATGTGTAGGCGTTGCAAATGTGGCTCAGTGTGGAGGTGGAGCAGTGCTAAACGTTTAGGCCGTCGTTCAGCCATCGCCCCCTGGTGGCCAGTCTCACATCCTCATTCTCATGTTGCATAATTTATTGCATTGGCATAGGAGTGGGCTGAAACTACTTATATTACTATGTTTGTAAAAAAATGAAGATAAAAGAGAATGTGTGCTGATGGTTAGTTCTTGCCATTCCTGCTGAACCATATTAATTCATTATTATTCAAAATCTTTAAACGGTATTATTCCTGTTAGCTAACATACATGCATCCCTGTGTTTGTGTGTTTTCAGACCTGAAGACCGCACCGCCACATCCTCAGCTGCCGGGAAGTCCGGCACACACAAGAGCTGTCTCGTGTGCTCTGATGAAGCTTCAGGCTGCCATTATGGAGTCCTCACCTGCGGAAGCTGTAAAGTCTTCTTTAAGAGAGCAGTTGAAGGTGAGAAAGTTCGGACACATTTTGGGCCCTATCATACACGTGGCACAATGTGACGCCAGGCACGACGCAAGTGTTTTTTGCTAGTAACTAATATGTGATTATTTGCCTCTGTCTTTCTTTACCTGATTAGGTAGATTTAGAGATACATCCTTCTAGCGTGACCTGACTTTCTCACTGCATGTCTATTTCGAGCGACTCGTACTGAGTCTTTCATTGGTCAAAATGCTTTTTATTCTGTGGGTGTTGAAATGGATCTGTGCCTGACAGAGAAAATGTGTTCTGATAATATCACTCTAATGCAGACAGATAACATGAATAGGATTTTACAGCTAATCTGTGTGTATTTTAAGTGCATATATTTGAACTATATGAACTACGGCTCTGCATTTAAAAAATAGCAATTAAAAACAATGCAGTTGGTTTCAGGACAGTTTTAGACAGCTCATGTGGAAGCTGTGCATGATGAGGAACTCCTGAGGCATCCTGTCTAATCCACACCATTCTTTATTCTCATAGGGCAACACAATTACCTGTGTGCTGGACGGAACGATTGCATCATTGACAAAATCCGCCGGAAGAACTGCCCTGCCTGTCGTTACCGCAAATGCCTCATGGCAGGCATGAACCTAGAGGGTAACACGAAATGTTACACTTGTTGCATAATTACACCAGTGTGTCCCCACATGTCAGTTTAGATGTATAACAAAACTTAAATTCAATCAAGGGAAATGCATGAAGTTTGAAAACTGACTGTCGTAAACTTTGCTCATTCACCGCTCAGCCCGTAAAACCAAGAAGGGGCGTAATCTCGGCAAGGTAATCCAGCAGCCGTCAATTCCAGAGCACAATCTTCCTCCGCTGCCTGAGCCTCGGGCACTGGTGCCCAAACCCATGCCCCAGGTGGTGCCCACCATGCTGTCACTGTTAAAGGCCATCGAGCCGGACACCATCTACGCCGGATACGACAGCACCATCCCTGACACCTCCACCCGCCTTATGACCACTCTGAACAGGCTGGGCGGCCGGCAGGTCATCTCTGCGGTCAAATGGGCCAAAGCTCTGCCAGGTACATCTTGAGACTAGGGATGTAACGATGCACTGCAATGAAATGTTAAAATACATCGCGAGGGTGGAGACAGTTGAGGGTGGGGGTTTATATGAGTGTATCTCTGAGGGGAACTGACTGTCTTCAGAAAAGTTTAAATGTATTTTCTTTTCATCCTGCCTCTGCATAATGCATATTAAAGCAGTGTTTATAAGCTGAGCACTGCTTTGTTTACAGCAGTAACCAATTAACACAGTATCTATCTGGTGTTCCATGAGCACCTCCTGCTGTCAGAGAGTGAATCTTTATAAAATGTATTTTATGTAGTGTATTTTCACACGCTGAAGTGAGACCATTCTGTTTTTGCTTTAAATTATACAATCTAATTTAAATCAAAAACTGCTCCTGCTGCATGTTTGTGACATCTTTGTTTGGATCGTGATTAAAATGTTGTGCTTGCCTCTAATTTGAAATGGAAAGAGCACTGGCAAAGCCTTAGTTTGTTTATATGAAGAGATTTATTTTATTTGTATTTATTTGATTTGGGATTCCATTTAATTTATTTGGTTTTGTTATTTGACATTTCAATGTGCAGCATTTTGTCTGAGAAATAATAAAAGGACAACACCTCATTTATAATTTGTCTTAAATCTCATTTTGTAAAAATAAAAAAAAGGTCTTCAAAAAGCCATGTACAGCATGTACTAAAAACTCCATTTTGCTCTTTTTAGGGTTTAGGAACCTTCACCTGGATGATCAGATGACCCTCCTGCAGTGTTCCTGGCTCTTCCTCATGTCCTTTGGACTAGGCTGGAGGTCATACCAGCAGTGTAATGGAAACATGCTGTGTTTCGCGCCAGACCTGGTCATCAATGAGTATGTATCTCATTTAACAGGCCATTTGCTTTAATAATCTCTCTGGCAGTTTAAAAAGACGCTCACACCATGGAAACTATAATGATAACGATAACTGTAAAGTGTTAAATAATCATTCTAATTCTATGAGAATAGTTCACACCACAACTATTTTTGGAATCACTTTCAGAACCTTTTTTTTTTCTAGCTGATGAACTATAAAAACATGGACCGTCAATCAAAATCCACCGAGAAGAGCAGCAGTAGACAACAAATTCTCTCACACGCTCAGACGTTTATCGTCTGTTGTGAAATGCACTGACCCTCAGGCCTTCCAAGATGTAGATGAGTTTGTTTCTTCATCAGATTTGGAGAAATGTAGCATTACATCGCTTGCTCCGCAATGGATCCTCTGCAGTGAATGGGTGCCGTCAGAATGAGAGTCCAAACAGCTGATAAAAACAGCACAATAATCCACAAGTAATCCACACCACTCTAGTCCATCAGTTAATGTCTTGAGAAGCCAAAAGCTGCTTGTTTTTTTTTACTTTAATGCTTCTGGACAAAATACCAGTCCATAATAACACTTCCTCTAATTCATTCTGACGGCACCCATTCACTGCAGAGGATCCATTGGCGAGAAAGTGAAGCAATGCTAAATTTCTCCAAATCTCTTCCAATCACCAAACAAACTCATCTCCATCTCTGATGGCCTAAGGGTGAGCAAATTTGAATTTTTAGGAGAAATGTTCCTTTAACTGCCCACAAAAGCCTAATAAGCAAGTCTTGTGTGTCCATCTGCAGAGAGAGGATGAGGTTGCCCTACATGAATGATCAGTGTGAACAGATGCTAAAGATCTCCAATGAGTTTGTGAGACTGCAAGTGTCCAACGAGGAGTACCTGTGCATGAAAGTCCTTCTGCTCCTGAGCACAGGTGACCTTCTTTAGAAGCCATTAATGCTTGATCCGTATGGTTTCAGGTTCCCTGAGAATCCAGATGAATTCATTTGATGTCAAATGACTTCATTTTACAGAGGACTGTAACGAAACCTTTGTGTGTTGTTGTGCTTTCTCAGTGCCGAAGGATGGTTTGAAGAGCCAGTCAGTGTTTGAGGAGCTACGTATGTCTTACATTAAAGAATTGGGCAAGGCCATTGTGAAGAGAGAGGAGAACTCCAGCAAGAACTGGCAACGGTTCTATCAGCTCACTAAGCTACTGGACTCCATGCATGATGTAATGGTTTATCCTAAATAATGCTCTTTGAAAACTATGGCTCTGCTCCAAACCCTAGTGAGCTGCTCTTGCTAAAGCGGCATCCCAACTGAGATGGACTCATTTGGAACACTGTGCATAGGAAGCAACTCTGCACGACATACTAATATCACTCTAGAGACTCAGATCAACAATTGATCCCAGTAGAGTTTTGTATGTCCCTAAGCTAAAGACGTAATACTCTAATAACCATAAAAACACATGGCACTAGGGTCACCATATCAGGGGCCAGTTGCATAAACAAATTTAGTCTTTTTCATTAAATTATATATTTTTTAATTGCTACTTAAAAATTGTAATTCCTACTGGGATTTATTTCACTGCAAAGCACAGTGAAGCAAAGAATGCTACCTTAGAATTTTGCCAAACCTTGGTATCATATATTAGCCAGCATATAATTTTGATGTTTATCTTGTGAGAACAGTCTTCACCTCAGGAGTGTCCATAAATGATGCTGCCTGCTTTGGCAATTCTCTAGATTTTGGAACAGAGCAGATGTCTATGGTTTGCCTTTTTATTGCATAAATTATTATTGTAGTTTAAAGACATGAAATCATGAGACGTGAAATCATAACAGGCCTGATTTTTTTATTTTTTGAAAGAAGACTCTTATGCACTAGGCTGCATTTGTTTGATCAAAAATGCAGAGAAATATTGTGAAATATTTTTACAATTTAAAATAACCGTTTGCTATTGTAAAATACTTTAGAATGTAATTTATTCCTGTGATCAAAGCTGAATTTTTAGTATCATTACTCCAGTCTTCAGTGTCACATGATCTTCAGAAATCATTCTAATATGCTGATCTGCTGCTCAAGGAACGTGTATTATTATTATTATTATCAATGTTGAAACATTTGTGCTGCTTCATATTCGATGAATACACAGTTTAAAAGAACAGCATTTATTTGAAACATTAGCTTTTTGTAACAATGCAAAAATCTTTGATCAATTTAATGCATCCGTGCTGAATCAAATTAGTTAGTCAATGATCCTAAGCTTTTGAATGGCAGTTTATGTTCAGTTTCATAATCGTTTTTCAAAATGTATGAACTTCCTTCACTTTTAATGAAACTGAGAAAATGTGTGCATAGAAAAATGATATTAATATCATAAAATCGCCCTACTTTTGGGATTCACTCGAAAGTAAAGTGCATCACAAATGCTGTTTCACATCTCTAACCCCTCTGTATGTCTTCAGATGGTGGGTGGACTCCTGAACTTCTGTTTCTACACCTTTGTGAATAAATCCCTCAGCGTGGAGTTTCCCGAAATGCTCGCGGAGATCATCAGCAACCAGTTACCAAAATTCAAAGCTGGGAGTGTCAAATCGCTGCTGTTTCACCAGAAGTGAAGCTCCTCCCAGCAGCAGGACACGATGCCTTAAACGTCCACCCCGTCCCCTCACTCCCACTCCACCGGGACAGCAGAGGGAGGCGGAGGCGTGTGAGAGAGAGGACCGTATGCAACCCAGCACACAACTCCATGATTGACCACAGTACAGTGGAGTCGGAGGAAGAGACGGGTAATTAGAGGTTCTAAAAAAAAAAGCTAACAAACGGCTGAACTGTTGAAATTTACGTAACCACGAATAGATTATCCCATACATGTCGTCTCAGGTGTTTGAATCCCAGCATCAACTATTAGTAGATGAAAGCTAATTGTCTAAGGTCACTTACTATGTAGTGTTCCACACGTCTCTTATTTTTGCAACAGATGCAGCAAAGCAGCACTTACAGTCCAGTATGCGCAGATTATATAGTCTAATCAGTAATCAGAGTATCCTACTTTTTAACTTCAGATGATAACAGTTTGAAATAATCATTTCAATAACATGTACAGAGATATAATGGCTTCAGCTTGGTTTGAAAATGAAACTTTTTGTATGACAGCATATCTACACTGTTTTAAAACAACTCATGTCATTAACAGAGTTACATATATACAGAAAAAGGGAAAATATGTGCCTTTTTTTATTTTTTAGCTTCTTTCCTTTTTTAGCCATTTTCTTGACTCGTCCGAACCAGACATCCAGCACTACTTCTTCATAGTTGATTGTACTTTTATACCCACTTGCACTTGTAATTTAAAAAAAAAAACTGCATTATTTTTTTTTTTGGCTGCTTTGTCATCGTTAGTGTGAAAAGTGATCCTTATCGATGAGACATGGAGATGAGTCTGACGATTATTTTTATGCTGAGAAATGCAAATCGAGCACTTTCACTCCTTGTAAGTACTTTAAAAGGGGCTGGTTTAGATTTGCTCTGCAGCGAAGGTGTATTTGTGTCTAAGAAAGCCATTTATTATAAAATCCACCTATTAATTCATATAGGAATTATGCAATGTGAAACGTGTTTTTGTCGGTTTTGTTTTTATGTTTGTCGTCTTTGTTCCTTGGCTTACATAGTAATGCCACAGTATACAACCAAAACAATGAATGCAGATTACAGTACCTATAACATTCTGGATTCATACAGACAGATGATTTGAATTGTCAGATACAGTACAATCACACTTAGCGACACCAAACATCAACTCAGGCCCACTTCATTTATATTTGCAGTACAAACTCTAGATCCTGTATGACAGTGTACATTTTGTAATTTTTTTTTATCAGGTCCAGACTAACCCATATTAAACTAACCTTGACCTGTCTTGGTTTAATCAGTCAAAACTGTGGTGCAGGAGCAGGGTTTTAACTCTCTGGGAATTTCTACTCGCCTGTATTGTTGCAGTCTGTTATTTCAGTGCCAAACATATATTGCTTTCAATTTGTACAATCTAAAACTGTGCTTGTCCTAACAGTCGGCAAAGGTAATATATATTCAAGAGAGGGGAAAAAAGAGAAGATCAGAATATTTTACATTTCTTCTGTAGAAGCTTAAAGGAACACTCCACTATTTTTGAAAATAGGCTCATTTTCCAACTCCCCTAGAGTTAAACAGTTGAGTTTTACCGTTTTCTAATCCATTCAGCCGATCTCCGGGTCTGGCGGTAGCACTTTTAGCATAGCTTAGCATAGATCATTGAATCTGATTAGACCGTTAGCATCTCGCTCAAAAATGACCAAAGAGTTTCTATATTTTTCCTATTTAAAACTTGACTCTTCTGTAGTTACATCGTGTACTAAGACCGACAGAAAATGAAAAGTTGCAATTTTGTAAGCCGTAGGCTTATTGGAAGTTACCTAGCTGGGGACTATTTTCAAGCGCTGTGTAATATCATTGCGCCTGCTGCACCCATGGTACGCCAGCAAAGTTCCTTGATTATTACGCCAGAATGAGAGTATAGTTTCTAGCCGTATCGGCCTAGAAAATCACAACTTTTCATTTTCCGTCAGTCTTAATACACGATGTAACTACAGAAGAGTCAAGTTTTAAATAGGAAAAATATAGAAACTCTTTGGTCATTTTTGAGCGAGATGCTAACGGTCTAATCAGATTCAATGATCTATGCTAAGCTATGCTAAAAGTGCTACCGCCAGACCCGGAGATCGGCTGAATGGATTAGAAAAACGGTAAAACTCAACTGTTTAACTCTAGGGGAGTTGGAAAATGAGTCTATTTTCAAAAATAGTGGAGTGTTCCTTTAATGCATCCTTGTTTAATACACAAATAAAAATCCGATGATATCTTCAGCTTCAGACTGCTTAGCATTGCATTGTGTGGTACAGATTTAGCGATCAACACTCATTTTCAAATTCTAATCCATATCTGAGCAGCACTTTTCACTTTGCTCTTCCATTCAGATATATATGATACAAATAAACAGATGTATTTACATGAACTTTTGCAACATGTCTAATAAAATCTTCTCTTAGACCCTACAGTGTCAGGAGTGGCCTGTCGTGTTATCAGAAGTCAAATGCATGGAAAGGTGGGTGGATGGGGTGGAACGACTCAGCCATTTCAACATGTGATGTGTTGTCAAAATTGACATTATCTCAGCTCTTATGGGGTGAGAAGCAACAAAGAGGCGGGATATATTAAATAAAATGGTATTTTTAGAATGCTAATCAATTAAAACAATTTTCAGTTTTTCATATTTAAAGCAGCACTACTCAATTCAATTAATATTTAAAGCAGCACTAAGTAACTTTTGGCGCTCTAGCGGTTAATAAACAGAACTGCACACATCCCGCGGAAGAACATTCCGACCGGAGCTACTTCTCTAAGTTTATGTCTCTGGCGATTCACGCAGGTATGTGTTACTCCGCAGCGGTGACGACCCGACCAGGCTACAATAGTCCAAATATAAGTACTTATTATAAGTGTACCGTAGTGATTCGGAATAAGACAAAAACACAGTTTGGAAGATGAATTCATGATGTACTCGCTCATTATATACATTTTGCACATTTTGAGAAAAAGTTACATAGTGCTGCTTTAAACCTGGACATAGTTAAAAAGATAAGTTGCCGTGGCAAGCTGTATTTTATGATGACCAGGTACAAAATCACTTTTGTTTGCTCCCAGAACTCGTTGTCCAATGCAAGACATCGGTTTCCCCCTCTGAGCCTCTTCATTTTTGGGTCTCACTTGGTACCTTTGCAGTCAAAAGTGCCCGAATCTTTGAAGTGTAACTTTTTGTTTTTCAGGAAAATCAGTCTAATATATTTTTGTTCAATCATATTTTTTGATTATTTAGAATTTTGGGGGGATTTTATGACCCAGGATATCTTCTGTCCATTCTTTTTATTTATATATATAATCTATTCACACAGAAAACTAGAAATTCTTTTTTTTCATAAAGAATTCCGCTTGTTTTCAATTTAAAAAATTCACAGAGGATAGAAAATGAATAAAAGTCTTGACTTTTCACATTCGGCAGTGGGCGGAATGGACGCCCCTTTCCGCTGATTGTTCAACTAAACTTAAACGCGTAAGTGTTCCTACTTTTATTTTTTCAGCACTTTAACAATATCTGAATCGTGTCTAGATTCTTTTGTGTGTGGTCAAATAGCTTATCACAAAAGCAACAATTGTCATCTCATTCCGATGAAGCAAAATAAATAAGAATTCAAAATATTAAATGTTTTGGTCTAAAGTGACCCAAAGAGGCCCATGCTAATAAAACAACTGGTAACACTTTACAATAAGGTTCCATTAGTTAATGTTAGTTGGTGTATTAACTAACATGAACAAACAATGAACAATTCATTACAGTATTTATTAATCTTTGTTAATGTTAGTTAATGAAAATAGTTAAAAAAAAACATTCCTGTTAATTCAGTGCGATAGATTTTACTGTTAACAAGCACAACTTTGATTTAATAATACATTAGTAAATGTTGATATTAACATTAAGATTAATAAATGCTGAAGAAGTATTGTTAATTTTTAGTTCATGTTAACTAAAGTAATTAACTAATGTTAGCTAATGAACCTTATTGTAAAGTGTTACCAAATATCTTTATTTTTACAAGTATAGTAATATCCACCTGAGACCCAATCATTTATACTGGTCCCTGACAGTAGTGATATGTTTATTATATGGGTCAATTACACATTTTTTAAAATGTCTTTTAACAGTGCAGGTTCTTAAAATATATAATCTTTGTAATCAAGTTGGTTGCATATTTGAAAAAAGAAACATTTATTTTCAAAAAGGCTGTAATGTGCCAATGGCCAATGTGACGACGTAATGACAATGTAACAAATGTGTAACAGGATAAACGGATGTATAAAAGGGCAGAAAAACCTTTGTATGGCAAATTATAGTCCTATAATTAACACTAGCATTTTCTATTATTTTATACATTTCAATTTTTTTTTTTAAAGACCCTCTAACACTAGCGTTCCCTATTCTTTTTCTATTATATCTACTTGTCTTTCTTTTTATTTATTATTTTAAAAAATAAAAAAATACTGCGTTCAGCTAACCGAGACTTGTCACAGCACTTACATATTGTTGCTCTTTTGTTGGGTTTGGTTGCTTCTATTGTCCTCATTTGTAAGTCGCTTTGGATAGAAGCATCTGCTAAATGACTAAATGTAAATATAGTGGTTAAAGCAAATTTGAAAAGACTTTGTTTTCCAAATATTCAACCAACTTTATTTCAAAGATTACATTTCTTAAGTCCTGCGGCACTGTTAAAGATTTGTAAAAGATCGTAATTGACCCTATAATAAAAGATAGTTAAACAAATTATTTAAACAAGTATTAATCAAATATTAGAATGAAACAAATTCTTACATTGTAAAAAAAAAAACTTTAAAATAAAATGATTAATATATAAATGCTACATATAAGTAAAAGAATCTATATATAAATATGAGGAGCCAAAAGTAAATAATGTAAATTCTGAATATATAATGTCATCGTATTATACACTTAAAATGTGAATATAAGTATACCCAAATATATATAGGTGCATCTCATAAATTAGAATGTCGTGGAAAAAGTTCATTTATTTCAGTAATTCAACTCAAATTGTGAAACTCGTGTATTAAATAATTCAATGCACACAGACTGAAGTAGTTTAGTCTTTGGTTCTTTTAATTGTGATGATTTTGGCTCACCTTTAACAAAAACCCACCAATTCACTATCTCAACAAATTAGAATACTTCATAAGACCAATAAAAAAATTTTTTTTAGTGACTTGTTGGCCTTCTGGAAAGTATGTGTTTATTTACTGTACATGTACTCAATATTTGGTAGGGGCTCCTTTTGCTTTAATTGCTGCCTCAGTTTGGCGTGGCATGGAGGTGATCAGTTTGTGTCACTGCTGAGGTGGTATGGAAGCCCAGGTTTCTTTGACAGTGGCCTTCAGCTCATCTTCATTTTTTGGTCTCTTATTTCTCATTTTCCTCTTAACAATACCCATAGATTCTCTATGGGGTTCAGGTCTGGTGAGTTTGCTGGCCAGTCAAGCACACCAACACCATGGTCATTTAACCAACTTTTGGTGCTTTTGGCAGTGTGGGCAGGTGCCAAATCTTGCTGGAAAATGAAATCAGCATCTTCAAATGTCAGAAGCTGGTCAGCAGAAGGAAGCATGAAGTGCTCCAAATTTCCAATTTCTTGGTAAACGGGTGCAGTGATGTTGGTTTTCAAAAAACACAATGGACCAACACCAGCAGATGACATTGCACCCCAAATCATCACAGACTGTGGAAACTACTCTACTAACTACACATGAACAGCCAAATATACAGCATATGCAGATGTTTACTAACCCGTAGATGGAACTACGTCAAAACTTACTATTTATATATGCACTGAAAAAAAACAGTATAAAGAATAAATATACTATAGTAGTAACCTATTTTTATTTTTAAATAGTGAATTGAGTTCACAACCTCAAATGACAGTTCATGGTTTTTTCTTATTGATAAGCACAAAACAGGATAAAGGTCAATTTTTCGAAATTGAGATGTATACATCATCTGAAAGCTGAATAATAATAATAATAAGCTTTCCATTGATGTATGGTTTGTTAGGATAGGACAATATTTGGTCGAGATACAACTATTTGAAAATCTGGAATCTGAGGGAGCAAAAAAATCTAAATATTGAGAAAATCATCTTTAAAGTTGTTCAGATGAAGTTCTTAGCAATGCATATTACTAATCAAAAATTAAGTTTTGATATATTTACAGTAGGAAATGTACAAAATATCTTCATGGAACATGATCTTTACTTAATATCCTAATGATTTTTGGCATGAAAGAAAAAACAATTTTGACCCATACAATGTATTGTTGGCTATTGCTACAAATATCCCCCAGCGACTTAACACTGCTTTTGTGCTGCAGGGTCACATATAGTAATGTGTGTCTGATTGAACTTGTTTCATTTCTCTTTTCACAAACACAAAATCTGAACATTATTGTACCTTTCTGGATCATGTTACATGCAATAAATCTCCTCACTGACCTGTACTGTGTCGATTCATGTAAAATTATAATAACTGCAAATGAATAATCGGTGAATATTACTATATTTGCTATCATTATAAAACAATAGGTAAGACACTAAACCAACAAATTATAGATAATCTTTACTAACACACATATAATTGATTTCTATAGCATTGTTCAACTGAGGATTGAAAAATGATCCTCAGTATGCGAGATACACAAGCACAAGCTTTCTAAAGTTTGGGGTGAATAAGATCAATTTTTGGGTTCAAGGATGCATTCAATTGATCCAAATGCTTTTCTTTTGAACTTTCGATTAATCAAAGATTTTCAAAGTTGTTTCTCGAGCAGCAGATCAGCATATTATACTGATTTCTGAAGATCATGTGACACTGAAGACTGGAGGAATGATGCTGAAAATACAGCTGCGCGTCAGAGTTTAAAATGTATTTAAATAGAAAACTGATATTTTAAATTGTGTTAATATTAGGGCTGTTGATTTAGTGTTAAATTGGTGGAAAAAATAATGCGTTAAAATGATTAAGGCGTTCATGCAAAAAGTCATCATCATAGGATTGATGCAGATGCAGACGAATGTGATGCAGCCTATTAAAACAATTACATGCCTCTAAAATTACATATGAGGCCAAAAAAAGTCATATTTATATAAAATGATATAGTTTACCAATCCCACACGAGCAAGAGCGATGTTTTCCCAAATATCTGAACAACTGCAAAAGTGATATTGATTTTATACAACAGTTCAAAAAAATAATATGGCTTAAATTTCAGACACAAGATCGTCGTTTTGCTCAATAGAAAAAGATCCAAAATTCAAGCAGAACTGTTGTGGATTTTATTTTTTTGAATGATAATTTCATATTTCAGTATTCGTTTATTATCATGCGATGTTGAAAAAAAAAAAATTTCTTTCTAAAGCTACTTTTTGTAATGTCCATTCTCATCGAACAGTGACATGATTATTTGGGGGGTAATATCTCAACCAAAACTGATGCATCAATTACACATCATGTAATTAATAACAAATCTAACCCTAAATAACCCTTCACAACATTACTACTAAATAAAAGCAGCAATGATGAGAATAAGAGGCTTTTCAAAAACATCACAACTGAAAGTGCTAGTGTAAATAATAACTAATAATAATAATAATGACAAATGCACGAGTGATCTGTGGTGTTGCCATAGATGTTACATTTATTAAGTTACTTGACAAGTGTAAAACATACCAATCACAAACAACACATCGAGAAGCACTATCCCAAACTGAAGCCTTCAATAAAAATTAAAAGATCAATGAACTACTGCTACATTTGGCATCATAAGATATTCTGTAATTCATACTGATTGATTAAGCGCATTACATAATCAGGTGTGCTTTCATTCTGAATCAGTTTGCCGTTTATATTGAACTGCTATGAGTCTAAGCTAACCTATTATATAATAAGAGTATGTTGGTCCGTTTTGTGACAGTAATTTAAAACAAGCCGACATATTCTTGAATGAACTTTGCCTTAATATGCTTCTTGCTTTACAAGGACCTGGCAGTCGCTCTGTGCATCTTATTCGGTTTATATCTTGAAAGTGCATGTTTATAACATTTAATATCTCTCTTCTCGTAGACTGTATATACATACTCTTGTTCTAGTTCACAAAGTTCAGATACTAGATTTACTCACAAAGTAAAATTACAACTTTTCCACAAATTAAAGAGAAAACCCACAGAAACAAACTGGGAATTTTACTAAAGCAGATTCTCGATGGCCTCACCGCTAACTGGAGCACATGCACATGTAAGTAGTTTATAACTGCATAATGAATGTATACTGTACGACTGTATTAAGCACTGATAAATGGTTGGAGGAACTCGAAAGCTTTAGTAAAAAATGCCAATGTAAAGAGTTGCATTACGCAAATAACTGAGAAGTGCCAGGGCGTCTGAAGCAGAGGTGTTCTTTGCACTGTTGTTGTTTAGATCCTGAAGATTCAAAAAAGCTGTAGGCGGTTCTCTTTGACTTTGCCGTTTTGTTCATTTTGCAATTATCCTGAGATTTTAATCTATTCACAAAGTCAAAAAAAGAGAAAACACTTCACCTTCAACTTAATATCATCAATCATTTAAATCACTGAAAGGTTGTCTTTTAATTTATTTTCCCCAAATGCAATGCACACACATTAACCCATCTAAAAAAAAAAAAAAGATTTACCTAATAGATAAAAAGAACTCGGGTTCGAGGGAGGGTAGACATGGAATGATCTGCCATGTTGCGCACTCTGGAATAGTTAACAAATCCCCGGAAGAACAGCAGGAATCCTGGTGTAACAAAAAAACAAATCACATATTAGTTGTAATAATAGAATCATTTTTTTATATAAAAAAAATATGAATAATGATATAAACCAATATTAACAGCAAAGTAATAATATTAAAGAAATAGTTGTGTGAAAATGTATTCACCCTCAGGCCACTCAAGATTCTTTTTTTTAATCATCAGATCAGATTTGGAGAGATGTAGCATTGCATCAGTGTCTCAGCAATGGATGCTCTGCAGTGAATGGGTGCCGTCAGAATGAGAGGCCAAACAGCTGATAAAAACATCACAATAATCCTCAAGTAATCCACACCACTCCAGTCCATCAGTTAATGTCTTGTGAAGCCAAAAGCTGTGTGTTTGTAAGAAACAAATCCATAATTTTCTGGCCAAAATATGAGTCCATAATCCATTATAACACTTCATCCAGTGAAAAGGTCTGTCTCCTGTTGTCTTTCACAACAAAATCCAACTGCATATTTGTTTAGAATTTTTTTGGACTGTTTTGGCTTGTAAACGGTGCTTGATCTGTGCAGACTTCTCTCCTGATTCAGATTTTTTTTCCACTGGAGAAAGCAATATTATGGAGAGAGGACTAGTATTTTGGCCAGAAGCAACGATTTAAAGTTTATTACAAACACGCAAGTTTTTGTCTTCTCCAGACGTTAACTGATGGACTGGAGTGGTGTGGATTATTGTGATGTTTTTATCAGCTGTTTGGACTCTCATTCTGACGGCACCCATTCACTGCAGAGGATCCATTGCTGAGACACTGATCCCCCCCCCCACCAATGCAATGCTACTTTCGCCAATCGTTCTGATGAACAAACAAAAAATCTTGGATGGCCTGAGGGTGAGCACATTTTCAGCAAATTTTTATTTTTCTTTAATAATCATTTTTAATGAATGAACGTAATGAAAAAACTGTATTTACACTAAAGTGCAAATATACACTCACCTACAACGAGGAAAACCCACCACAGCCAGTACTGGCCATCGAAATATCCGGGGAAGTAGGTAGAATACTGTTTAATCACAGAAAGAAAAGGGTGAGAGTTGTTTATCCTCTAATAATTAGCACTCAAAACACTCATTTTAAAACTAAAATAAAAATCCAACTGCTCTTCTTTAAATATGAATCCACTGCTATGGTTTAATATGGTGTAATATGTAACATCTTATGTCATACCCTGACAATCAGGACCCATTTGACCAGAGACAGTCCAAACCCAGAGATGGCCCCATAGCGTCCAGCCGCAGACGTGGTCAGGCAGAAGGACAGGAAGAAGCCAATCCAGTTAAAGAGGAACGCCACTGATGAGGCAAAGAAATGAAGAGCTATTTACATATCTAGCCATCAGCTAGGGGTGTGCGATATATACATGATATTCATTGGGATTTGTTTCAATAATGATAATTAATATTTTGCTGAGCATGTTTTTGTGCTGGTACCTTGGCTGGTTCAGGCCTGTGATGGATAAATAAATATACACTAAAACCTCCAGTAGGTGGCAGCAAGTCCCTGTCTGAATGAGTGATTCATTGAATCATTCTTTCAAATGATTCATTTAGAAATGAAGCAAGTGACTGCTGCTGAATCCGTGTATCATTCGATCATTCGTTTTTTGATTTAATATTGAAAGTAGAAAAATGAGAAAACGGCTTTTTCGTTTTTTCCCCAAAAAACGAAAAACGAGAATTCAGCTTAAATTTTTGTTTTTCGTTAATGGGTGGAAAAATGAATAAACAGCTTGAATATTCGATTTCTGCATGTGGGCGGGATTTAAACGCCCCTTTCTGCTGATTGGTCCGCCGAAGATCAAACCGTGCCGCAGCAGTTCTTCCGCATATCACGCAGCGAATAATAGTCCTCTGCTGCTGCAGTTGTACAGATTAATAACCCATTTTATTGCAACTACATTTCATATTTTTCTCATCAAACAGACTAATGAATAGCTCGACACAACTCGTACAGGGGCAGAGTCTAGACAGTTATTTCTTCTGTGTAGACCAGCGGTTCTTAAAGTGATAGGGGGTCCGAGAATAATTAGCTATAGCCTAAAGTATTTCCAGACTGTAAAGTCGTTTTTTTTTATCATGATACATAGGCCTACTGTGATTTATTCCAAAGTGACTTATATGATGCATTTAACGTCAAATCATCTAAATTAAGCCTTTTAAAAGACAAGTATTCGCTATGGTTGATGTTTGTGGCATGCGCCAGAAAGATGCTCAAGGAGATCGAGATGCGCTAAAGCAGCGCATTCTGTTGTTCTCTTTATTTTTCAAAGGCATGAATTTTGTAGTTATTTTGAATGTAACATTACACAAATAAAAATATACATTCTACCATACGACTATAAATGACCGAGTATTAAGTTATTTCCCCTTGATGGGGAAAACAATCCAAGTGAACATCAGTCAGTACTCAATATTAACTTAAACTGCTTTAAATATGACTGCTGCTTATTTCCTGTGCACTTCTGCGCTTGACTGTAGTCGCGTCTGTCTGCTTTAGGTCGCACCGCTTAATCGCAACGATATTAAACGCGCATCTTATCAGTAAAGCTGGTTCTGTAATCAGCAGGAAATCATCGTCACGTGCTTTCAGATGGAGCAGCGTTTACTACACAGAGCTGTTGTTCACTGACGAGTTGCGCAAAACCACATTCATATTTGTGCGATTTTTAGCGCAGCTCGTCAGTGAACAACGGCTCTGTGTAGTTAATGCTGCTCAATGTGAAAGCCCGCAAGTGATGGAGATTTTACCGCTGATTACAGAACCGCTTTCTGACAAGATGCACATTAAATATCGCATGCGATATATCGTCCAGCCCTAGTCTGCTTATTGAGTTTATTTAACCCATTGCAATTTATTGGAACTGTGTGAACTAGAGTGACTATTCACCTTAATGTTGTTCTAAAGGTTTATTACTTAATAACACAAACATGTCCTGCTCGCACTTACCAATTTAATGGCAGAGAATGGTGACTTTAGTTTTTTTTTTTTTAAGTGGATGCATATCTTTTGTAAATGAATCATTTGCATCTCCTGGCGTATATTCCAAGCATTCTGAGGGTTTGGTGAGAAACAAACCGAAATGGAGAGTTATTATATTTTATGAAAATCTTGCTTTGCAGTGCGAGTGTGCAGCAGCTCACGCCGCGCACAAGTGTTTATCTTTTTGAGATATCATATCAATTATATTCAATTTTAATAAAAAAAGACTACATTGTATAACTCTAACAGTATGCTATTTAATATCTGTTGTTCTCCGGGTGTCAATCAGAACGACAGTTCTTGCGTGAACATAGGCCTATATTTTCCCAAGCCAATTTATTATTCTTTCCTTTTTGTCTTAGTGTTTAAAATATTTATTTTGAAACGAATTAATTAATTAATTAATTAAACAGACTTACTGGGTGAGCAGGGTAGGCTAAGACAGCTGTCATATCATACCCTGCCATGCCCAGCTTATGCAAAGAATAGAATTTATATCTACACAGAAGAAAGCCCTGTCTAGACTCTGCCCCAGTAGGAGTTGTTTGATGAAAAAAGATGAAATGTAGTTGCAATAAATGCGATAAGAATCCATACAACTGCAGCAGTGGAGGACTATTATTCTGCTGCGTGATACTGCTGAAGAACTGATGACGGCACAGTTTGATCTTCGGCTGACCAATCAGCAGAAAGGGGCGTTTAATTCCCGCCCACGTGTAGAAATCAAATATTCAAGCTGTTTATTCATTTTTCCACCCATGAACGAAAAACGGAAATTTAAGCTGAATTCTGGCTTTTCGGGTTTTGGAAAAAAACGAAAATACGAAAAAGGAGCCGTTTTCTCATTTTTCTATAATGATCGAATGATAACGGGGGGGGGGGGGGGGGGGGGGGTGGGTGTGGGGGGGGGAGTCTGCTGCGTCCCAATGTGCCGACTTATACTACAGCTGTTCATGCTAGAAATCTGCTTAAAAGTTAATGGCCTAACAGATATTTATAAAAGTTCACATCGTTGTTGTAGATGAAATATAACATGGATAACATTAAATAAATATTTTTTACTAGGTTAAATGTTGATTATTAGTAACTTAAACCTCTTTATCTAAACCTCTCTACTGATGCACATGAACGCCACCACAAAGTCGTTATTACGAGTGGGAAACTTGAAATTGTCTTTAAGCCCTTCTTTAAGTCTTTACGAATGGATCATTGAATCATTGAGTCAAATGATTTGTTCAAAAACAGATTCATTCAGGATCGAACCAATGCAGTGATGCACAATGTTTCTGATCCATCTTTGACTGGAACTATTTTCATTGTCAAAATAGAAAAAAAAGAGACAATATTGTGTCTAAAATGAAACTCAATATCAATTCATATTTGTTGAATGG